>OU342554.1:0-5000 GCA_910589295.1 Noctua janthe | reverse complement strand
AGGTTAGGTTAGGTTAGGTTAGGTTAGGTTAGGTTAGGTTAGGTTAGGTTAGGTTAGGTTAGGTTAGGTTAGGTTAGGTTAGGTTAGGTTAGGTTAGGTTAGGTTAGGTTAGGTTAGGTTAGGTTAGGTTAGGTTAGGTTAGGTTAGGTTAGGTTAGGTTAGGTTAGGTTAGGTTAGGTTAGGTTAGGTTAGGTTAGGTTAGGTTAGGTTAGGTTAGGTTAGGTTAGGTTAGGTTAGGTTAGGTTAGGTTAGGTTAGGTTAGGTTAGGTTAGGTTAGGTTAGGTTAGGTTAGGTTAGGTTAGGTTAGGTTAGGTTAGGTTAGGTTAGGTTAGGTTAGGTTAGGTTAGGTTAGGTTAGGTTAGGTTAGGTTAGGTTAGGTTAGGTTAGGTTAGGTTAGGTTAGGTTAGGTTAGGTTAGGTTAGGTTAGGTTAGGTTAGGTTAGGTTAGGTTAGGTTAGGTTAGGTTAGGTTAGGTTAGGTTAGGTTAGGTTAGGTTAGGTTAGGTTAGGTTAGGTTAGGTTAGGTTAGGTTAGGTTAGGTTAGGTTAGGTTAGGTTAGGTTAGGTTAGGTTAGGTTAGGTTAGGTTAGGTTAGGTTAGGTTAGGTTAGGTTAGGTTAGGTTAGGTTAGGTTAGGTTAGGTTAGGTTAGGTTAGGTTAGGTTAGGTTAGGTTAGGTTAGGTTAGGTTAGGTTAGGTTAGGTTAGGTTAGGTTAGGTTAGGTTAGGTTAGGTTAGGTTAGGTTAGGTTAGGTTAGGTTAGGTTAGGTTAGGTTAGGTTAGGTTAGGTTAGGTTAGGTTAGGTTAGGTTAGGTTAGGTTAGGTTAGGTTAGGTTAGGTTAGGTTAGGTTAGGTTAGGTTAGGTTAGGTTAGGTTAGGTTAGGTTAGGTTAGGTTAGGTTAGGTTAGGTTAGGTTAGGTTAGGTTAGGTTAGGTTAGGTTAGGTTAGGTTAGGTTAGGTTAGGTTAGGTTAGGTTAGGTTAGGTTAGGTTAGGTTAGGTTAGGTTAGGTTAGGTTAGGTTAGGTTAGGTTAGGTTAGGTTAGGTTAGGTTAGGTTAGGTTAGGTTAGGTTAGGTTAGGTTAGGTTAGGTTAGGTTAGGTTAGGTTAGGTTAGGTTAGGTTAGGTTAGGTTAGGTTAGGTTAGGTTAGGTTAGGTTAGGTTAGGTTAGGTTAGGTTAGGTTAGGTTAGGTTAGGTTAGGTTAGGTTAGGTTAGGTTAGGTTAGGTTAGGTTAGGTTAGGTTAGGTTAGGTTAGGTTAGGTTAGGTTAGGTTAGGTTAGGTTAGGTTAGGTTAGGTTAGGTTAGGTTAGGTTAGGTTAGGTTAGGTTAGGTTAGGTTAGGTTAGGTTAGGTTAGGTTAGGTTAGGTTAGGTTAGGTTAGGTTAGGTTAGGTTAGGTTAGGTTAGGTTAGGTTAGGTTAGGTTAGGTTAGGTTAGGTTAGGTTAGGTTAGGTTAGGTTAGGTTAGGTTAGGTTAGGTTAGGTTAGGTTAGGTTAGGTTAGGTTAGGTTAGGTTAGGTTAGGTTAGGTTAGGTTAGGTTAGGTTAGGTTAGGTTAGGTTAGGTTAGGTTAGGTTAGGTTAGGTTAGGTTAGGTTAGGTTAGGTTAGGTTAGGTTAGGTTAGGTTAGGTTAGGTTAGGTTAGGTTAGGTTAGGTTAGGTTAGGTTAGGTTAGGTTAGGTTAGGTTAGGTTAGGTTAGGTTAGGTTAGGTTAGGTTAGGTTAGGTTAGGTTAGGTTAGGTTAGGTTAGGTTAGGTTAGGTTAGGTTAGGTTAGGTTAGGTTAGGTTAGGTTAGGTTAGGTTAGGTTAGGTTAGGTTAGGTTAGGTTAGGTTAGGTTAGGTTAGGTTAGGTTAGGTTAGGTTAGGTTAGGTTAGGTTAGGATAGGTTAGGTTAGGTTAGGTTAGGTTAGGTTAGGTTAGGTTAGGTTAGGTTAGGTTAGGTTAGGTTAGGTTAGGTTAGGTTAGGTTAGGTTAGGTTAGGTTAGGTTAGGTTAGGTTAGGTTAGGTTAGGTTAGGTTAGGTTAGGTTAGGTTAGGTTAGGTTAGGTTAGGTTAGGTTAGGTTAGGTTAGGTTAGGTTAGGTTAGGTTAGGTTAGGTTAGGTTAGGTTAGGTTAGGTTAGGTTAGGTTAGGTTAGGTTAGGTTAGGTTAGGTTAGGTTAGGTTAGGTTAGGTTAGGTTAGGTTAGGTTAGGTTAGGTTAGGTTAGGTTAGGTTAGGTTAGGTTAGGTTAGGTTAGGTTAGGTTAGGTTAGGTTAGGTTAGGTTAGGTTAGGTTAGGTTAGGTTAGGTTAGGTTAGGTTAGGTTAGGTTAGGTTAGGTTAGGTTAGGTTAGGTTAGGTTAGGTTAGGTTAGGTTAGGTTAGGTTAGGTTAGGTTAGGTTAGGTTAGGTTAGGTTAGGTTAGGTTAGGTTAGGTTAGGTTAGGTTAGGTTAGGAGGTTAGGTTAGGTTAGGTTAGGTTAGGTTAGGTTAGGTTAGGTTAGGTTAGGTTAGGTTAGGTTAGGTTAGGTTAGGTTAGGTTAGGTTAGGTTAGGTTAGGTTAGGTTAGGTTAGGTTAGGTTAGGTTAGGTTAGGTTAGGTTAGGTTAGGTTAGGTTAGGTTAGGTTAGGTTAGGTTAGGTTAGGTTAGGTTAGGTTAGGTTAGGTTAGGTTAGGTTAGGTTAGGTTAGGTTAGGTTAGGTTAGGTTAGGTTAGGTTAGGTTAGGTTAGGTTAGGTTAGGTTAGGTTAGGTTAGGTTAGGTTAGGTTAGGTTAGGTTAGGTTAGGTTAGGTTAGGTTAGGTTAGGTTAGGTTAGGTTAGGTTAGGTTAGGTTAGGTTAGGTTAGGTTAGGTTAGGTTAGGTTAGGTTAGGTTAGGTTAGGTTAGGTTAGGTTAGGTTAGGTTAGGTTAGGTTAGGTTAGGTTAGGTTAGGTTAGGTTAGGTTAGGTTAGGTTAGGTTAGGTTAGGTTAGGTTAGGTTAGGTTAGGTTAGGTTAGGTTAGGTTAGGTTAGGTTAGGTTAGGTTAGGTTAGGTTAGGTTAGGTTAGGTTAGGTTAGGTTAGGTTAGGTTAGGTTAGGTTAGGTTAGGTTAGGTTAGGTTAGGTTAGGTTAGGTTAGGTTAGGTTAGGTTAGGTTAGGTTAGGTTAGGTTAGGTTAGGTTAGGTTAGGTTAGGTTAGGTTAGGTTAGGTTAGGTTAGGTTAGGTTAGGTTAGGTTAGGTTAGGTTAGGTTAGGTTAGGTTAGGTTAGGTTAGGTTAGGTTAGGTTAGGTTAGGTTAGGTTAGGTTAGGTTAGGTTAGGTTAGGTTAGGTTAGGTTAGGTTAGGTTAGGTTAGGTTAGGTTAGGTTAGGTTAGGTTAGGTTAGGTTAGGTTGGTTAGGTTAGGTTAGGTTAGGTTAGGTTA
The DNA here is from genome assembly GCA_910589295.1 of Noctua janthe. Classification (NCBI taxonomy): domain Eukaryota; kingdom Metazoa; phylum Arthropoda; class Insecta; order Lepidoptera; family Noctuidae; genus Noctua; species Noctua janthe. The sequence continues at coordinate 1,642 of OU342554.1, read as the reverse complement.
GGTTAGGTTAGGTTAGGTTAGGTTAGGTTAGGTTAGGTTAGGTTAGGTTAGGTTAGGTTAGGTTAGGTTAGGTTAGGTTAGGTTAGGTTAGGTTAGGTTAGGTTAGGTTAGGTTAGGTTAGGTTAGGTTAGGTTAGGTTAGGTTAGGTTAGGTTAGGTTAGGTTAGGTTAGGTTAGGTTAGGTTAGGTTAGGTTAGGTTAGGTTAGGTTAGGTTAGGTTAGGTTAGGTTAGGTTAGGTTAGGTTAGGTTAGGTTAGGTTAGGTTAGGTTAGGTTAGGTTAGGTTAGGTTAGGTTAGGTTAGGTTAGGTTAGGTTAGGTTAGGTTAGGTTAGGTTAGGTTAGGTTAGGTTAGGTTAGGTTAGGTTAGGTTAGGTTAGGTTAGGTTAGGTTAGGTTAGGTTAGGTTAGGTTAGGTTAGGTTAGGTTAGGTTAGGTTAGGTTAGGTTAGGTTAGGTTAGGTTAGGTTAGGTTAGGTTAGGTTAGGTTAGGTTAGGTTAGGTTAGGTTAGGTTAGGTTAGGTTAGGTTAGGTTAGGTTAGGTTAGGTTAGGTTAGGTTAGGTTAGGTTAGGTTAGGTTAGGTTAGGTTAGGTTAGGTTAGGTTAGGTTAGGTTAGGTTAGGTTAGGTTAGGTTAGGTTAGGTTAGGTTAGGTTAGGTTAGGTTAGGTTAGGTTAGGTTAGGTTAGGTTAGGTTAGGTTAGGTTAGGTTAGGTTAGGTTAGGTTAGGTTAGGTTAGGTTAGGTTAGGTTAGGTTAGGTTAGGTTAGGTTAGGTTAGGTTAGGTTAGGTTAGGTTAGGTTAGGTTAGGTTAGGTTAGGTTAGGTTAGGTTAGGTTAGGTTAGGTTAGGTTAGGTTAGGTTAGGTTAGGTTAGGTTAGGTTAGGTTAGGTTAGGTTAGGTTAGGTTAGGTTAGGTTAGGTTAGGTTAGGTTAGGTTAGGTTAGGTTAGGTTAGGTTAGGTTAGGTTAGGTTAGGTTAGGTTAGGTTAGGTTAGGTTAGGTTAGGTTAGGTTAGGTTAGGTTAGGTTAGGTTAGGTTAGGTTAGGTTAGGTTAGGTTAGGTTAGGTTAGGTTAGGTTAGGTTAGGTTAGGTTAGGTTAGGTTAGGTTAGGTTAGGTTAGGTTAGGTTAGGTTAGGTTAGGTTAGGTTAGGTTAGGTTAGGTTAGGTTAGGTTAGGTTAGGTTAGGTTAGGTTAGGTTAGGTTAGGTTAGGTTAGGTTAGGTTAGGTTAGGTTAGGTTAGGTTAGGTTAGGTTAGGTTAGGTTAGGTTAGGTTAGGTTAGGTTAGGTTAGGTTAGGTTAGGTTAGGTTAGGTTAGGTTAGGTTAGGTTAGGTTAGGTTAGGTTAGGTTAGGTTAGGTTAGGTTAGGTTAGGTTAGGTTAGGTTAGGTTAGGTTAGGTTAGGTTAGGTTAGGTTAGGTTAGGTTAGGTTAGGTTAGGTTAGGTTAGGTTAGGTTAGGTTAGGTTAGGTTAGGTTAGGTTAGGTTAGGTTAGGTTAGGTTAGGTTAGGTTAGGTTAGGTTAGGTTAGGTTAGGTTAGGTTAGGTTAGGTTAGGTTAGGTTAGGTTAGGTTAGGTTAGGTTAGGTTAGGTTAGGTTAGGTTAGGTTAGGTTAGGTTAGGTTAGGTTAGGTTAGGTTAGGTTAGGTTAGGTTAGG